>CM032487.1:6471275-6482670 GCA_019059595.1 Marasmia exigua | reverse complement strand
ATAAACTACTAACATAGTTATAAGGTCACTGTTAATAAGTATCGATATGGGTTATGCCCGAAACAATTTTTTTTTACAGGCTGCTTCATACCGGTTTCTTGTAATCGGTCACCTGATAGTAAGCGATTGCCGCCACCCATGGACACCCGTGACACCAGTGGAGTCACAAGTGTACTGACAACCTTTAAGCCCTCCTTTCACCCGGATTGATCCGGTACTCTCATTCACTCTGCGAAACATAGCGCGGGCGCTGCTTCACAATTTTCCGTATATTCGTGGTATCACTCCGAGCAAACCTGCCACTTTTTATGTGATAGGTGGCAGACGAGCTGACGGACCACCTGATGGTAAACGATTGCCGCCACCCATGGACACCCGTGATACCAGTGGAGTCACAAGGGCACTGTAAACCATTAAACCCTCTTTCTCCTGGATTAGGCCTCCGGTACCCTCACTGATTTAGCGAAATACAGTACAGTACTGCTTAACGCCGGTTTTCTGTGTGGCCGTGGTGTCACTCCGGGTGAGCCGGCCTGTTATGGTGATTTTGGCCATGCACAATGTTGGGTCCGTTTTTGTACGCGAAAAATTAATTCACGCCAAAAGTGGCCGCTTTTGGCGTGAATCAATTTTTCGCGTACGCGTTAGACCCAAAATTAGTGCATGGTTATTTAAAAAATAGTACAAGTGTTTGGCGAGAGGTTGTAACCCCGAAATTGTTTTAAAAAGATCCGGTTTAGTATTTGATTTGATAGAAATGGGGTGAGCCCTGCGTCTCATAGCCACTGCGACCAGTAGATGATCTATTGTGGCAGCCCCGTAACCCATTACAGCACCTTATGTAGCTCCAGTTCCAGGATAAACCCGAGAATGGAGTTCATGTGTGCTCCCAGGTGCCGGCTTCTGCAGCGGTGCAGCGCTATGCACTCGCCGAGGACGTGGATAATCGTTTCCTCGTCCTCGCGACAGAACCTGCAGATTTTGGTATCTGTAAGGCCCATGTTGTGGGTGCTTGTTTAATTTGCAGTGCCCTGTGAGGGCCCGAGTGAGTGCCCTAACATGTCCTCTACTCAGTTTTGTTATTTCTACAGCTCGTCTCTGATCGAACGCCTGTATCAACGCCTTAGACTGTTATAGTCGAGGTAGTCTTTTCCAGAATTCAATGCTTTGTTTTTGCTCCCACTCTTTTAACTCGAACCTGACCATGCAGACTGGAACGCCACATATTGGTTCCGGTCCGAGTAGTGGGCTCTCTGCCCCGGCCTTTGCTAGCACGTCGGTTAGTAGCTAAAATTAATATCGACGGGGCCGCTAGTGTGCCCTACCCGTCACCTAAACGCCGAAACGTGGCTCTCCTAGTAGACTTCTCTCACTGCTTTCCCTCTCACTGCGATAGTTGAGTATAATTTATAGTACACCGTAACAGCCCCATTTATAACTGGTGTTTGTGTAAAATTAAATGTTGCTGGTACCGTAACCACACGTTTCGGTTGATTAATTTGTGAACAACTTGAAAGTTTTTGAATTGTTCAACAGTTGGGACAACCTCGAGACAGGGGCAATCAGAGGTGTATTGACTTGTGTGGATTTGAAGACATTTCAATTATACAGGCTTATGTTTCTAGATGTGTGGAGATTGGCATTTTTATAAATAAAATTGAGATAGACAGTCAAAACCGGCCAAGTGTGAGTCGGACTCGCCCTTAAAGAGTTTAGCGAGTCACCTGATGGAAAGTAATCATCGCCGCCCAGAACATCTGCGAAATCAGAGAGATCGCTAATACGATAACGGTTTATAACGTATTAAAAAACTACATAATAGATCTAGTTCAAACCAATTTCCGTTGTTAGTTTTCATGGTGATGTATACCATGTATTTTTTTAACTTTATAATTCTTTTCAATTATAGAAGTTGGGGGGGAGGGGGGGGGGGGGGGGGGGAGACACAGTTTACCCACTTTGGGAACGTTGAGTTCTAGAACAATATATATTAGAAACTTTCAACATCATTTTTAAAGACCTATCTAATGTTACCCCACACGTATGGGTTTGATGAAAAAAAATTTTTCTAAGTATAGGGACACCCCAAAATTTGCCTTTTATTCCTATTTTTGTGTAAAAGTCATAATGAGGTTAACAAAATACATCTCTTTACCACGTTTCAATAGTATAGTTCTTCAGAAAAAGGTGTCTGTGATAATTTTATCTTCCATGTATTTTTTCTGTGCTGTGTTTCGCTGTGTGAGGGAGGCCCAATCCGGGAGAAAGAGGGGGTTAAAGGTTGGCAACGCACTTATGACTCCACTGGTGTCGCGGGTGTCCATGGGCGGCGGCAATCACTAACCATCAGGTGATCCGTCTGCTCGTCTGCCATCTATCACATACAAAAATGTTTTTTTTTATGATTTTGTTATAGTAATTCAAATTTAAATACTTAAGAAATAAATGTTAATTGCAAAGAAACTTATGATCATAATCGTATATATTAGTGCTTATATTTAACATTTTGCCTGAACTAACCTTGCTCCATCCAACCGATTTTAAATGCAATGGATCATACGAGACCACCACATTTTGAACTTTGTGCAGTTGAGATAAGGTTGAAAACCAATAAAATAAATGATGTCTAGTTGCCCGGTAAAGGGTTAAGGCGGCCAGTCTCAACGATCAACCATTTACTCAGGATATAAAAGTAATAATAATAATAATGATGAGAAAGAGATCGGGCACAGGCTTAACGTGCTTTCCGAGGCACGGGGGTACAAGACCTCCATCTTCCAGACTCCGGACTGACACTAAACATTTTATAACAGAAAAACTCAGGTAAAATTTTTGGCCCGACCGAAATTAGGTAAGCATGTACTATATTATTTAAATCATCATCATCATCATCAGCAACCCGCACTCGTCCACTGCTGGATATAGGTCTCCCCTAATGCACGCCACTGCTCCCGATTTTCGGCCACTCTCATCCAGCCCACACCAGCCAGCGTTCGAATGTCATCATCTCATCTTGTCGCAGGGCGTCCTACACTACGCTTACCAAGTCGCGGTCTCCACTCAAGGACTTTACGGCTCCAACGGCTGTCAGTTCTGCGGCTAATGTGACCAGCCCACTGCCACTTCAGTTTGCTAATTCGGTGGGCTATGTCGGTGACTCTGGTTCTCTGTCGGATTACATCATTTCTGATGCGGTCCTTCAGAGATACTCCGAGCATAGCTCTTTCCATAGCTCTCAATTATTATAATACCATTCGATAACTTATGTAATTTATATTATTATGTAATTTAACTTATGTAATTTTTACCATTTTCATTAACGCATTATTTGATATAGCTATCGGACAAAGAGCTATCCTGCGATGCGTAAGATGTGACACGTGCTGACGTCACGTCGTGTGTCGCTGTTTGTTGCGGGACTCGAAGCCGCGACCCCACCTCTGAGCTAAATAGCTTGTCAAATCCTTCTTGGAAAGGGGCCAGCTCAACCGGAGGCCAAAATAGTAAAGCTTACGCTGTGAGAGTGAGTGTGGGTACAAAAGGCCTAATCTGGGAAGGAAATAGAGTTAAAAGTTTGTCAGATTGTGACTCTATTTATATTGCGGGTGTAGCGTGTTCTCTGCTCGGAGTCTCTGTGGGTGATCGTATCAGAAATGATGAGATCCGCAGGAGAACTAAGGTAACGGACATAGCCCAAAGGATTGCATGTCTCAAGTGGCAATGGGCAGGGCACATAGCGAGGAGAACAGACGGCCGTTGGGGCGGAAAGGTCTTCGAGTGGAGGCCACGTACAGGAAGTCGCAGCCGTGGCAGGCCCCCACAAGGTGGACCGACGATCTGGTGAAGGTTGCGGGAATCCATTGGATGCGGGCGGCACGGGACGGGTCTGTGTGGAGAACATTGGGGGGAGGCCTATGTCCAGCAGTGGACGTCTATTGGCTGAAATTATGGCGAATTATGAAGCGTTTTGTCCCGGTTGCGTCCCAAGCTGTTGCTTCGGAGCCCGGGATCTGTTGGACTACTTCGACTCCTCCACTTCGCACGGTCGTTTTTTTTTTTTTTTACTGTAGATAGGTAAGCGTTTGACCATATTTCACCTGATGGTAAGTGATAATATGGTCTAAGATGTAGCACGCTAGAAGATACCTATTCACTCGCGCTTTGAAAACCCCCAAATTGTAGCCTCTAGGGAACACCTCCTCAGGCAGCTGATTCCACTGTTTCGCAGTACGAATAAGGAAACAGGACGTCAACAGAACAGTCGTGTGTACGTCGTCTAGCTACAAAGAAATATATCTTACTAAAAAGAAAAATTAAACAGGAAATTTTTATTTACACCCTTTCTATCCCAAAACCATTATACTTCTAACCAATGAAAACAAAAAAACAAAACCCATTTTTTTAATTAAAGCCGTTTGAGCCTAGATTTGGGTACAGTGGGAGTTCACATCAGCATTTCCCAAATTGACAGGCTGACCCAGCAATTAAAACTTATTTGTTCAGCGGATAAATTGAAAAAGTTTGAAACAGATAACCCGGTATAATACGGGGTTATATGCTCACGGCCGGACGTGCGACATAGTTTTAATAAAGTTTAGTTTATTACTACGTGAGGAAGGTTTAATGCTACTACGGTATTAAATTTTAAACCGTTGGAGAGCTTTGGCATGAATTGGCCTCGACCGAAGCACAGATAATAATGATATCCTCTAACCGATTAACAGCAGATCGTAACGATCAGCCACGTAGGCAGGATATATTATAGTGCTCAAGTGTGTGCGCAAACACAAGTGCATTCTCTATTCCCTTACCCTCCTATTCCATAATTCCATATTTAATTAATTATATTCTTCCTATTTCATATTTAATATATAAGATTGCACCGCCCTACACCTTCATCAAGTGTCCTTTACCCAAAGGTTGCCTGAAAGAGATCGCTCATAGTGATAACGCCGCCTTCCTTGTACACATCCTGTAATATCTAGTTTTTAAGTTTCATGCTTTATTTTGAGTGCAATAAAAGTATATTCATTCATTCATTCATTCCGATGGGACACCAGCGTGACACGATCGAAGAGGGATCGTGTGCAGGACCAACAGCTTAAAGTGCTTTCCGAGGCAAAAGGATACAAAAAACGCCAACTTATAGACTCCCAGAAAACACTAGGAATTTCTTACCGAAAACTTAGGTACTACATTTATTTTGGTTTATCGAACCTGGGACCTCTTTCGCAGCCGTCGCTTTAAAAATCGACCCACTAACCACTGCGCCACCGAGGCAGTCATATCATTTTACTAGTAACCGAAATGATATCAAGGCCTCTGAGAAATTTGAGGGGAACTGCGCTTATGCTGTGTTGAGTCAGTGGGGGTACCTTAGGCTCAATTTTTTTAAGTAATACATGGCAATCACTTACTATCAGTGTGCAATATCAGTGTGTTTCAGTATTTACTAAAATTTTAATTGAAATATGAAATTATATTTCTCGCGGAACTTTCTACCACGTACCTCAGTTCCGTGGAACGGTTTGGCTGCAGGAGTATTTCCAAGGCCGGCAACGCATTAGCGATCTCTCTGATTTCGCTGATGTTTATAGGTGACGTTGATTCCTTGCCATCAACTGTCACGCTAGCTCGTTTGTCACCAGCATGTAAAAAAGGTAAATTGCTGTTAGATGGTGTTTCTGAACAGATTCGACCTGGTGATCATCAAGAATAAGAGCATATTCCTCCCTTGAGAGCCGGCAACGCCTCTGTGATGCCTCAGGTGCTGCAGACGTGAGCCGTTGGCTCGGTTGTCCGCCATCATGTAAAGAAGAGATGATTTCGGTACCTAGACCTTTTTTTATAGGTCGCTGACTAGCAGACGGATCACCTGATGGTAAGTAATTACCACCGCCTATGGACACCCCCGACACTAGTGGTCATCAGTCATAAGTGCGCTGCCAACCTTTCCCCCAGATTGGGCCTCCGGTACCCTCACTCACGCAGCGAAACATGCAGCACAGTGTTGCTTCACACTGGCTTTCTGTGAGACTGTGGTATTACTCCGATCCGGTCCGGTCGAGCCTGTCCATTCATGCCGAAGCGCTCTCCCATAGCTATCCCACTTTTAGATAATCCAAGAAACGTTGTAAGGTAATTGGTCGCATTTGAAACCCTATCGCTTTACGAAAAAGATCATACAGAGAACTAGTATTGACGTCGTCTGTACATTGTTTATAGAACGACTTTGTAACTGCGAGCGAGTAAATCGAACGGCAAAGAACGAATTGGTAATAGAGAACTTTTGTATCGTTCTTACTTAGTACGGAGGGCAGAAAAATAAAAAAAGAATACAGAATTGTTTTGAGGCCGAAATAATATTTGTCATGAGGACAACTTGTTTGAATTATTTATTTAAGAAAACTTGGTATTTTACAGTGCTATTATACCAAAGTTTTTTTTTGTGTTGTTTTTTTTTAAATATAATTTTAATGTTTTAAAATTGATTATGTAGGTATCTCTGTGTTATTATTTCTTTGTAATGTATATGTAATTTTTCATTTTCTTTTTAATTGTATTTATTGCATGTCAATCTTTGATAATATTCTTTTCAATGCAAAGGCGTCACCCAAGGTCCAGCCTCAAAACCAGCGCTGCAGCTGCTGTGTGTGGCAGTTGCAGCGTATGCTGAGGCTGAGCCTTGTTGGCCGCAACTCTTTGTCTCTGCACCTTGTTTTCTCTGTTTTGTTCTATGTGTAATGTGTTGTGGTCAATAAATTGTTTCTTATCATATCTTATCAAAGTATGCACAAGCTAGATTAGAATCAAATGACTATAATTTTGGTCATAACACAAGCATTCGTCTGTTCAAGCCTTTTTTTTTCAGAGGGGAAACCATCATGGCCGTCACCTTACTACATGTAGTGAACAAGGTGATGTGTGTCGCCGTGGTACGATTCTACCATGATCCAGGATTTGGACGTCTTGTAATTACAATGAAGTTACTGCCGTCTGACCTTTGCAACCCAGCAGCCTATCCCAACGATCAACCTTCACCTGATCGTCGGTCCACCTTGTGGGGGGCCTGCCACGGCTTCAACCACCTATACGCGGCCTCCACTCGAGGACCTTTCCGTCCCAACAGCCATCTGATAAGACACTACTATGTCACGACCGGAGAGGGAAGAATCATCATCCTGGACCTCTTCGTCGCTTTCCATCAGGTGCGATTGTGGTCAACCTTAACCTTAACCTGATTGTGGTTAACCTATAGTCCAAAAAACAGGCACAACTGAAAGAACTTAAGAGACCTTCAAGAGTACGCAATTCTCTTGGAGGTCTGTAAGTTCTTTTTTAAAAGGCCGAAAACATATTAGCGATCTCTCTGATTTCGTGGATGTTCATCAGGTGACCCGCTTGCTCGTTTATCGCCTTTTGCATTAAACTACTTTGACGAGAGGTTTAACATAGAGAAATCTGGCCCCACCCCTTATCCTCACCATGGATTGTTAATAATTTAACTAGCCGCCAAGAAACTATAACAGCACTGAGGACACGATCCGGGCATATTCTATGCAATAAATTTTGTTTCTTGATGCGTTTAATTACGTCTTCAAATTGCTCAACATGCCGAGTTCTAGACGATCTATATACCATATTGTAATGGAATGTGGCTGCAATAAATCCCTAAGAATTCCATTCTGTCAGTGCATATTTGCAAATTGCAATAGTGTCATGGCTGAGCCCCTGTCGGACACAGCCAGGACATTTTACAAATGAATATATCATAGAATTAATAATAGCTAATAAATAAGAATTAGGTCGTAAAAATTAGGCGGCATAATCGCATGTGGGTAAAGCCTATTTGTTCTCTTGATAATAAAATTATAATAAGAAAAAAAAGGTATTCCTTATCAGTTTTTGCTGTCGGTACCAGGGCCCCAGAAGAAGTATGCAAGTAGTAGCAATGTTCACGGACATCCGAATGAGGTCACGTCTCTAGGAGGGAGCGGAAAGACGCTGTCTCACCCAGCCTCCAGACGAATGTTACATAACAAGTATCTTCAATAGTTTAGACAGAAACAATATCCGCTAGACTAGGTATTCATCTGTTTTTTTTATTATTAGTCATAGTCATATTATTTTATGGCAACATGTTGGTACATATTAAAGATGTAAATACAAATAACTTGAGACCCGTAAACATGGACCTGTTAGGGCATCGCAACGTTGGCCACTCTTATAAAAAATAAGTCTAATGAAATATTGATCATCATCCTCCTGCCCTTTTCCAAGGTTATCTGGGGTCGGCGCAGTATGTTTTCCTTTTCCATACGTCCCTGTTATTCGTCATCGAATCATATTCATTATCAGCCCATTTAAGTCCCCACTGCTGGGGCACGGGCCTCCCTCAATCACATGAGGGGTAATTGCCATACTCACCACGCTTGGTAGACGAGTTGGCGAGGGTTTTAATATAAATGCAGAGTTTTCCTTCTCTGGGTGCTGATGATCATGCCAGCAGCTTTACCTTAGTCGCCTTTTACGACACTTCGGTAAGAGTGAGGGTGGCCTATTCTACTCTGCCGGGGACCACACATCGAATCATATTAATAAATATTAATTACAAGCATTATTATCATCATCATCATTTCAACCAATAGACGTCCACTGCTAGACATGGGCCAATGTTCTGTCCCAATGTTCTCCACACAAGCATTACACTTGTACTTAATCAAATTAACAAACAATTAGGTTGCATCCATTGAACTATTAACTCACTGATTGCATCTCAAAGAACTCATTTCAGGTTTTATAAATGAACTGTCCATCAGATGGATGGTATAGATTCTATACCGTACTTATTTAAAAAGGCATCGGAAAAATGTACTAAATACAGGCTGATTCTTAACAGCACCCCACGAACATCATATTATATTTTTTTATTTTTTTTTATTGTTAATAGGTAAGCGTTTGATCATATTTCACCTGATCGTAAGTAATAATATGGTCTAAGATTTAGCATGATTACCTAGAAGATACCTATTCACTCGCGCTTTGAAACCCCCAAATTGTAGTCTCTAGGGAACACCTCCTCCGGCAGCTGATTCCACTGATTGTTACGCAATAGTTACGGAATGGGAATAAAATATATTTAATAGGTTGCCGCTTGAGATTAAACATTTACAGATAGTAAGATTAAAAAAGTGTTAAATCGTCTGGCTTCTTCAGCATAAATTCTATAAGATTGCTGACTATTTCAATTTGTTCCATTCACATTGTCAAATCAAATCAGGACAAAATTTTCCGACGACTACTTATTTCACGACTATTTATTGGGCTTCTTGGGCGTTTCGGAGAAATGTGAAGTTTTTTATATATTCATGCCATAATCCTCACAAGGGTACCCTTATATCACCGGAATCTCTTAAAGACTATTTCTGAGATGTCTGTTAGCGAGCGAGGGAGATGGGTAAAAATAGCAAGAAAAGGATAAAAATATAGAAATAAAATATACCCGCCGTGTGGTCCCGGCAGAGTAGAATAGGACACCCTCACTCTTACCGAGATGTCGTAAAAGGCGACTAAGGTAAAGCTGCTGGCATGATCATCAGCACCCAGAGAAGGAAAACTCTGCATTTATATCAAAACCCTCGCCAACCCGTCTGCCAAGCGTGATGAGTATGGCAATTACCCCTCATGTGATTGAGGGAGGCCCGTGCCCCAGCAGTGGGGACTTAAATGGGCTGATGATGATGATGAAACTCTTATACTGTATGTATTTAATGTAGGGCATGGTGGGGCGCTCCTGGTGGGGCGTTACCTTAAGATGACAGATAGGGCACAATAGCGACGCCATTCGATTTTTAGCTACTAAAACGGATCTATTTTATTCAATTTCGGGGTTACAATCTTTCGGCAAACACTAATACTATTTATTAAATAACCATATATAACGCTAAATACCAATTAATAACGCGAAAAAATTGATTCACACCAAAAGCGGCCTCCTTTACCGTGAATCAATTTTTCGCGTACAAAAACGGACCCAACATTTATGGTTATTTAATAATTAGTATTAGTATTTGCCGTGAGATTGTAACCCTTCAATTGTTTAAAATAGATCCGGTTTAGTAGCTAAAAATTAAAATCAATTGGCGTGGCTAGTGTGCCCTATCCGTCACCTTAAATATGTGCAGGGGGCTTCTCTGTGAAGCAGGTACCATAGAAAGTATGCACATCGTAAAAGATATAAGAAACATTCACACTTCGAGAATTCGTTGTTGCTTGTTCGCTAGTGTTAATTGGTAGCAGGTTCATTACCGAGCTGGAATTGAAGGAGTTTGTTTGCAGATCATTCGCATTAACTGTGAAAGTTTGTGAGTGAGTACCTACTCAAAAGAATTGAGAATAAGTTTAGTGTAATAACATAATAACATGGACACCCGCGACACCAGAGTTCACAATAGTCACTGGAGGGTGTGTGAATAAAAAAGTGAATGATGGCGCCACTGTCGTTATTTCTATTTATTATATTTGTGTGAGCATTGTTTTTGTTTGTTTATTTATTAATTATGTACCTAATATGTACCGATTTATATCAATTTATTTATATTAATGTTGCATTTTTTTTATTTATTGGATCTGTATGTATGCGTCTTGTTATTTATGTTCACGTTATAGATGTACTTTTCCGTTTTCTATTAATATTGTCTGTTTTTTTTTTACATGTTGTATGTTTTATTATGAGTCGTCGCTCGAAGGTACAGCCTAAAAATCAGCGTTGCAGCGACTGCTTAGCGGTTGTTGTAGCACATGCTGAGGCTGAACCTTGTTGGCCGAAACTTCATAATGTTTTGTCCTTATTCAGATTTGTATGTAATGTGTTGTGGTCAATAAATTATTTCTTATTCTTATTCAATATAATATCTCTATATATTGTTTTCAACTTTCTTGGTCACTAACATTAGAATAGGTATTTACGAGATTTCTACCATGTACCTTATTTTTGAGTTTCCGATATTTCGGCACTGTTGCAAGCGCCATGGTCACGGAGTAACTGAAGTTTTTGCGGGTAAGATGTTACTGGCAGACAAAACGGTCTACCCTCCTTCGCAGTATTTTACTACGCCTGTGTGTGTTTTGCAAAAAATTACGCAAAAACTTGAGTTACTCCGTGACCATGGAGCTTGAAACAGTGCCGAAATATCGGAAACTCAAAAATAAGGTTTATTTCTACCATGTGGTAGAAATCTCGTAAATAACTATTCTTATATCTCTGTAGTTTCGGTGCTACGTGTGGAATTCCATACATTCCTGGTTTCAGAAGCGTAATCAACATACTAACCAGGGTAGGTTGACAGACAACATCGCAACACTATGGTGACTAAATGACAGATAATACGAGACT